>OX457078.1:6417500-6462500 GCA_949752815.1 Conops quadrifasciatus | reverse complement strand
TAATACTTTCCGAAACAAAATGCTACAAAATGATTCATATAATAAAATAAATCAATAAATAAATAAATCAATAAATAAATTAAATTGATATTGTTAGAGCCGTTACTAATCTTTGAATTTGTGCTTCGGAAAAAATTAAAACATCACTAGTTTTTATAAAAATGTTGCGTTTTTTTATTAATTAAAAATGACACCTCTTCTTGAAAGATCTTACATATTCTGAATATATTCGATATAGAAGAAAAACAATTGCCCTAGAGTTCGCCACAGAAATTCCGAAATTTCT
The DNA here is from genome assembly GCA_949752815.1 of Conops quadrifasciatus. Lineage (NCBI taxonomy): Eukaryota > Metazoa > Arthropoda > Insecta > Diptera > Conopidae > Conops > Conops quadrifasciatus. The sequence goes on along the minus strand of OX457078.1, from coordinate 6,462,214 downwards.
AAAGGCCTTTGGCCACTATTTCCGACGCAGACATTTTCCCTTCCATTCATCCCTCCTCGTGCATGCTTCTTCCACCAACTTCTACCAACTTTATTTTACAAAATTTTAAATACTTTAATGGATGTAGACCGACTGGCGTTGTATAACTACGACACGACTGATGTAACAACGACACACACACACACCTACACACATACCTATACACACACACACTCGTGTACATTCATAAACTCACAGAATCGTAGATCATTTTCAAAATATGTAGTATTTCTCTTTGTGTGATAAATTCAGTTAATGCAATTCAGGTTATAAATAATTTTACCAAAAAACCCACCCACCCTCCTCAGTCCTCCGCCGCACCCTCCTACCCCCATAGGAGCCCATCTGGCAACCGAACCGAACCGACCCGAAAGCAGAAAAGCAGACGAAGCGATTGTAAAAGGACGAAAAAGACATTGCCAACGATGACACCACGGAAACAGGACGACACGAAAAAAACTAGGTTGAAACGCTGTACATTGAGAGGTTGCGAGAGGGTGCGGTGGAGGGGGTGGTAGGCAGAGACAGAGAGACGGGGGTGGTGCGGTGCGGTGTATTGTTGATGATATCGTGTGCATCGTGTCGTATGCGCAACAAGTCGTTGCCCTCGAAAAGAACACACGGTGACTATGACTAAAACGACGAAAACGACGAAAACGACTACGACGACGAGGATGACAACAACAACAACACACGACGACGACGCCAACGACGACTAGCACAACAAAGACCGAAGTGAAGCGAAGGAATGCGAATGCGAATGCAAGCAAGCATCGTCAGGATGAGCTGCGCTGAGAACAAAGCAAGAAAATGAATAGATGGGGCAGGGAGAGGGGAGGGGGAGGGGGTAGTGTGGGCGAGAGAGGTGTTGGTGGGCCAAAAAACCCATAATGGCTTCGAAAATGCCATGAAGCGAAGCGACAGAGACGAATTCACAACGAACGAACGAACGAACTTTGGAGGAAGTGGTAGCAGAAGCACCCCCCACACCCCCCTCCCTCCCCCCTCCACCCCTCTTACAACTACCAGCCATCAGTGCCACTACAAGCAAGAAAACACACGTATTTGTAACAAACAAAAGTTCCAACGATTTTCACATTTCCGTTTAATGTCAGCAGCAGCAGCAGCAACAGCAAGCTGCCGACAACAGACGGCAGGTAGTGAACAATATTTGGGTTTATATCGTTACACACACACGCACACACATAGTACAAATAGTACAAAGTAAGCCCAAAAAACGAAACTACAAAACGAAACGAAAACGAACGAACGAACGAGAACTCGGTGAGCATTCAACAGTTTTGTGGACACAATGAAGCAATGACGACAATGGCTTCGAATGCTTCGATCAGAGGGCGCTGGTGCGGCAGTGGCGGAGGGCCGTTGGCAGACTGTCGAATCGCAGCGAATCGCATCGACTCGAGGCCCGAAGAAATGAACGAAATTATCGCTTTCGTGTCAGCATCATCGAAAAAAGCGTTATCCAAATAATGCAGCATGGAATAAAAACACACACACGTACACACACACACACACACACACACACACGTACACACGTGTGACAATGAGATGCGCCTGTTCTCTGGGCATATCCTTGCTGCAGTAGTTCGTCGTGTCTCTAAGAAAACCTAAACGAATCCTGCATGACATTTCATCACCGTGCACGAATCGTGCCTCAATTGGTCTCAATTCTGGTAACGACATCACGAAGACATCAAAACAAAGACATTTTTTTTAACGTTTAGTAACGCACAAAAAAAAAAAAAACATAATTTTATATAAAATAAGTCTTTTTTGTAAAATCAGTTTTTATGGCAGTTTACAAAAAGGACATTTCACAATCTAGCAACTAAAGCAGAATGTTGCTAATGCTAAAAAATCTCTAAAAGTAAAATCTTAGTTTTTCGAGCAGGCATTTTCGTCACTGATTCATGCACGATTTGTCACAAAATGGGATTTTGGGTTTGCTCCAAATGTCGCTGTCGATTATAATCCGGCATAAAACGGCATAAGCGATGCTTGTTCAGACGTAGCTACTTCGTTTGCGTACGAGTATGACAGACTGGACTGTCTGTGGACGGTCTCTCTGTGGACTCGTAGTATTGTGTCTATCTGTCGATTTGACGCATCCTTATGCGTCATTTAACTGGATTGACTTTTTTGTATTCATTATTGTGGTGGTGGTTGTTGTTGTCTTCGGTGTTGTTGTTGTTGGTTTTGCTCTCTTTTGCTTTTTAGTTCGATTCATTTGTTTCTGGCGCGTCGTTAGTTCGTTTGTGTTTTTATTGTCAGATGATGATATTCTCATAGTTGTTGTTGTTTGTTGTTGTTGTTGTTGTTGTTGTTGCCACAGTCAGTAGCAGTGAGTGACTGTTAAGAGTCTAAATGGTAGTCAAGCTTCAAATGCTGCAACAATGAAGGACGTCGATGCCGATGATGTTGATGATGATGATGGCGTCAGAGTAAACGAAAACTACCACAATGACAAGAGCAACAACAACAACAACAACAATCCTTTTTCTTTTCTTTTCTGAGTTGAATAAACAACTGTTGCTCCGTGTGAGTTTGTTGCAACATGTGCGGTGTTGCATGCCGGTGCATGCAACAAACCCGAAGCCCAGAAAACCACTAAAAAATATTCACAACGAATATTAAATAAAGCATTCCTTTATGGAAATTCCTTTAATGGAAATTGGCGCTGGCGCGACGGTTTTTTATTGAGAAAATTTACGAAAAAAAAACGTCATAAATGTTAAAAATTTGCCAAACTGGAATGAATAAAGTGTAAGAACAAAGCAAAAAACGAAAAAAATTAAGGGGGAAAAAATTAATCTGAGAGCTCTCCGTTTAAATGCAACATTTTTGTAAAAATTGGTCACATTTTTATTTGACTCTAAAGTACAGAGGCGAGGTGAGGTTAGTAATGGAATATGTAACAGATGCGCCATCTTTTATGTCGGTAGGTAAACATTAAATAACTTTAGCGGTTATCATCGTCCACTTGACTTGAGTAAACATTATTTTGGAACGCCAATTCAGTACAATTTTACCCATAATCATCACTTCGCACCGAAACAACGCGCCGAAATAGTGATGCTCCAAAAAGTGATGGAAAACGTAGCAAAAAGGGCACATTTTGCTTTGGGCAATAGAGCAGGCCACTTGATTGATGTTGTATTCAAAGACTAGTCCAAATAAATTGTAAGGGAGCAAATTAAATGAAAATAAAAAATATATGGAAAGCAGTTGTATTTTTTTAAAAAGTTATTCAATATTCAAATACCGACATTAAAGATGGCGCAGCCAGTACAATAATTAAAATAATAAAATAAAAAATCAATCAACGATTCGGGTTTTATTTTTTAACGTAAACCCCTCCCACCGCCCCCCTCTCCACCACATCCTCAAAACACCCCCTCATTCATGTAACCAAGCATCTAGAGTTAACTTTCGTTGAATATATTAAGACACTAAAATAGCTGTAGCTCTTCTTTTTGTTACTCGGTCTTCTTAAGAAGACTTCCTCTTCCCCCGTGCCCCATCTCTCACTCGCTCCCTTTCTCTCTCTCACTGTTTTTCTCTGCTTATTGCCAACTACGCGTTAGCATAGCATAGCTTGTCCGCCAACAGCACTTCCTTCCGTCAACATCACGTAACGTAACGTAGCGTCACAACAAGTCACATCACAGCAACCTGTTGCTTTAACAAAACAACAACAACAACAACAACAACAACAACAACATGTAGAAACTCTTGTTTCTCGAACACCAACAGTCTCGCATCCTTTTGTCAGGTCTTTACTCGTACATTTTTTCGTGGTCCTCGTACGCGACTCATGAACGTACGACGCACGCATGAGATTGGGTTGCGGGGGTGACCCTGAAAATTGAAAAAAATCACGTCTCTTTTTCGCCTCGTTGTCTCCTTCTTCTGGTGCTATTTCGCAGAGTGTTTTTGGTCTATTTGTGACCTTTAAAAATATACATTTTGAGTATATTTCTGAAATTTTACACGACAGATGGATTAAGTTTGCTGGCTTTGAGGATGAGGATTTTAAGGATCAGCGGATTAAATTGTAGCATATTTATTGAGTAACATTTAGTGCGGCGGAGTGTCGTCAGTGAGAGAAAAAAAGCTAATGAAATAAACGATTTTTAAAGATTTTGCAATTAGTTATAGCGTTAACCTAAGCTTAAAAGAGATAAAGATTTTATAAAGAGTAAGATCAAATATTTTAAGATATTACAAATTATCTAATTAAAATTTAATTTAGTATTTAGATTTAGATTTGGATTTTAGATTTTAGAATTTTTTTTTTTTAGATTTAGAATTTAGATTTTTATTTAGTATGTTTTATAACGATTAAGTTGCTAAAGCCTCAGAGTTTAAGGATTATTAATTACTAATGTAAGTGTAAAAAGTTTAAAATTCTATGGATGAAATCATTGCAAAATTATATTACGATTAAAGCGCACAGCAATTTATCTGAATTTATCTAAAATTTTATCTGAAATCCCCGATTTTTTTATGCATCGTATTGTAAAGACTTGTTTTCGAAACCGATTTTGTAACCGATTATTTAAAAGAAGGAGAAAAATAACTCTTCTGGGTTTATACAATTTATGAGTTCATATTTTAAAAAAAATACTTTCCTTAATTTTATAAAATATTTTTTGCACAAAAATATTTTATTAATTTTCTACACAAAATATAAAAAAACATACGATAATTTGTGCAATCTTTTTTCTTTTTGCAGTAATAGCTAAAACAACAACAATAACAATAACAACAACAGTATATGCCTTTTAAGAAATAGAGAGAGAAAAAAACCACAAAAATATAGAAAGAATAAAAACAACAACAACAACAAACAATAAAATTAATACAATACAATGCAATGCAATACAAAAGATAATAAAATAATAACAACAACAACAAAACATTCCAAATTTGACGTTCCATTTATAAAAAGGGCAACAATACAATATTTTTGATACAAAAACAATCTATACAAAAACAACTAAAAGAAAAAAAAAATATTATATTAATCACAAAAAAGACAGTCGAGAAAAAAAGTGCGAAATTCTGCAGAAGAAAAAAAAAATCAAATAAATTCATAGTATTCATACGATAAGAAGAAGAAGAAAAAGAAGAAGAAGAAGAAGTAGAAATAGAAAAAGGGACAACTAAAAATCAAAAGTCCAAACAAACAACAACAAATGTAGTGTAAGTTAATAAAATCGTTAGCCAACAAACAAACAAACAACATTATTTAAGCAAAAAAAAAAAAAAAGAGACAAAACAAACAAGTTTCAGCAACAAAAAAAAAGACCAAAATAAAATCTAAGGAATTTTAGCAAATGCTCAAACTTGTTGCTGTTGCCTTCATCACAGATTTCAGATTTACTTAAACGGCATTGCCTGCAGCAACAACAACAACAACAACAACAACAACAACAACAACAACAGCAACAACAACAGCAACAACAACAGCCACAACTTCATCATCAGCCAAAAGAAACAAGGCCTTAAAAGCATTTTATTTCCTTTCGTCTGTCGCTGAAGTTAAACTTTTCTCGTTAATCTCGTTAGAAATAATGCAAAAAAAAAAAAACACACAACCAAAAACAATAGAGAAGAGCAATAACAACCGCAACAACAACAACAACAACAACAACAATAACAAACAACAATAATAACCACAACCAACATCAGTAAATCGTATTTATTATCAATAAACAAGGCGAAAGCTTAGAGAATGCTTTGCAATAACAACAACAACAATAACAACAACAACAACAGCAACAACAAAAATTCATTTCAATACAGTGGCTTCATTGTGATTGTGTGCGTGTAACAGACGCCAGCTGCAAGTCGTAACAGTGTTAAAGTGTCGCCAGAAAAGTCAGGAAGTAAACACACAAAAAAATATGGCTGAATGTTCGTATGCGCGCTGCCTGCAGGAACGTCGTCTCATCAAACGTGAACTAATGAAATGGTCGAAGGATATGCTGCACATTGTTGGTAAGTTGTCACACGGCATCCACACTAGTTTCTACATACGCAATGGTTAACAGACATACGAACATTTCTGTTAACAACATTTATTTCTTTCTGTTAATTAACATTTATGTTTATTTAACATTTATGTAATTAAATATCTCCAATATCTCCATCTTTGAAGAAGATATTTTTTTTAATTTCGTTCAAAATATTTGAAGCTTAAATTAGCCTAATATTCGCCTAAATATTAGCCTAAAATTTTCACTAAATTTTGTAATTATTTTGTAATAAGTTTGTATTTTGCAAATTTCCTTACAAATTTTGCTAAATTTCTCAAAACCAAGGTCAACCAAATTGTATATTCCGGACGCTTTTGCGAAAGCTGAATTCGATTTTGACCACAGAAACGCTTTATCACCTCAAGTTTTCAAGTTATCCTGCCGGTTTAGGTAAAAACCTGCCGGTTTTTCGGAAATAATATAGAGCGTTAAGGTGAAATTTATGGAAATTAAATCATCTACGTATCCCAGATTTCATTCGGACTTAAATTAACGCAAACGAAATCCTAGATTTATCTAAATTTGTGTTATGTAAACGCCATAGAAAAGAGGATAAACTTATCCTTCCAACGATAATCCATTTGTTGGAGTCTACATATCTCGAAATTTAAAACTTAAAAGTGTTCAAACTCAAACGAATTGGCGAAAAAACCTACTATTTTTTTGGAAAATACTATCTATTATATTTAATTTGATACGGAACAAAAGTTTGCTCAGAACTTCTCCAGGAATTGATTACGACGATACGCAAAATTTGAAGAATCTAACGCAATATTTGTGTATATACGATATAAATCATATAATTATTATTTATTTTTAAAGGGATCAATTTTCAAGGAAAGAGGAAATTATTTTTTTGTTGCTTTCTGCTTATTTTTTTTTCTTTTGATTTTTATATTTTTTTGTAAAAAAACACTGGAGTTTGTAAAAAAAACTCTCATATACTCGTATAGAATTTTTTTTCTATATACTAAATCCCAAAGTTTTTGCCAATTTTTCTTTCTTGCGATTTTCCAGTGCCGACAATTTGTTGGGGGAGCATTCATTTTGGTGGGGAAGGGGAGGGGGGAAGTGGAAGAAGTAGCAGTCGCCCGGTCGACGAGAGAAAACCACCTGCCACAGAATTTTTCATTTTTTTCCATTTTCCATTTCACTACTACTAACACCAATGCAAGCAAAAAAAGGCTATAGAAAAAAAAAACTTATGCACCTACACTAATGCAATTCGATGAAGGAGGCGCAGAAGGCGCCGCAGGATGAAGACCACGACCAAGACCAAGACCAACACCAGACCAAGAAGTGGAAAGCGGCTATGGAAGGCACCAGAGCGGCAAAGATGTCCGTTTACGAGTATATGCCCGGAAAGGACAGGAAGGAATGAGGGCATTTTCTTCCCGTTTTTTTCTCCCTTGATTTTATTGTATTCTGAATTTTTCTGGATTTTTCCATTTTACGTATTTCTCCTTTTGCAATTTGTCTGCTGCTGCTCTTCGCTTTCTCTCTCTCTCTCTCTCTCTCTACTTGGATGTTGTTGTTGTTGGTGTTTGGTGTTTTTCAGTCTTCATATGAAACCAGACCAGAAGAAGAAGAATGATGATGGGTCAAGCAAGAAATTGGGTTGCTTGAACCATTTTTTCTGCTAGAATATATGCCGAGCTACGGATATATTCACAGAAACGAAGGAAAAAAAATATGTATCCGTATTAAGAATTATCGAGCAGCCATCGAGCCCTGATTCTGGCTGGTATTGCTTAGAAAGAACGGGAGGAACGGGAGGAACGGGAGGAACCGAAGGAAGCGATGGCATTCGTTGGGATGGCACCGAAGCGCCAGGATAATGAGACACCCTCGACACATCGACACAATATCGATTCGCTCGCGGTGAGCAGCGAGCGTTTGTATAAATAAAAGATTAAAAAATATTAAAAGCTGATTAAAATTACGGATACGCTTTTAATAAGTTTCCTGTTTGTTCGTTGGCTCCTTTGTTTGTTTGTTTTTTGTTGTAGAAAAAATGGCTTTTAGCAAAAGCGAAACGTAAAGACTAGAATGGCTTTTTATTTAATTTTTTTTTTTTTTTGTAATTTTTTTAGCAAAGAAATTAACAAAGTTAACGCATTGTTCGAGGGTCTGATGAATCCATTTTTGAAAAATGGCAAACCTTCTGCTAAACAAATGCCAATTCGCATGACACCGACATTTGACAGCTGTCAAACTGGCAGGACTTTACTCTCCGTAACTCGAAATGGATAACGCTTTATGAATCGTCGCCTTTAAAGTTCTTTAAAATACTTGAAATACGTTTTAAAATAATCCCCGAAGAAAGAAAGAGAAAGCAATAAACTTGTAAAATTAAATTTTTTCCCGTAAGAACAATTTGAAAATGAAAAAATGAAATAAAGCACAATCTATTGAACCCTCACAATCGATTTCCGCCGAGTGCAATTTATCAAATGCTTAAAAGGTTACTAACCGTACGATTTTCTCTCTCTCCCTGTCTCCCTCTCTCCTAAAACCATCTACTGCTGTGGCCAAGAAGACCATTCGACCATCGGACCACTGCGAATGTTCCAGAATTTATTCATTTTATGTTACTACGATGTTTTTAATTTTAACTCGAATGAATTCATGTCTGTTTAAAATATTACCAACTCCCAGGTTCTTCCCAATTTCTTCTTCTTCCTACCTAAAATTGAATATAAAAAACAAAACCAAAAAAAAGTGGCCATTTCCATTCCATTCCGTTCTTTGCCGTTTTTCGAGGTTAAGGTTTTTACTTCTGGCGAATTTTTGGGTGGAAAAAATATCCACCAGATTTAGTTACAGAATTGAGCAATTAAGAAACCAAACGAAACCAAACCAAACCAAACCAAACCAAAAAAAAAAAGACCACAAAGACCACATAAAACTACCGGTATCTTCTCTCAAGTGGCTCCTCGGTACCTCCTCGAGAGCATTCATTAAATTTTGTATTCTTCTACGGTCTTTCCGTCGGTTTCGTTGGCCTTGGTTGGCGGGAGTTCCCCCCTCTCTCTTTCTCCTCCTGCTGCTTACCCGACCACGCCCCTCTCTCTCGCCTCTACAGCCGCCCTCTTTTCATCCGTAAATGGTAAATTAAACAAATTTCGTAATGCCATTTTTCGTCCGCGCCGCCACCATTTCGTCGCTTCGAACGACCAACGACCAACGACTCTGTGTAAAATGTAATTTTCTCTCCGGCTTGTCTCGTATCTTCGGGCGCGAGTTCGTTCGTGTCACTCGGACGCTATTCGAGTTTATCGCTTAAGAGTTGCCAGCTCTTGCTCTAATCGCGAGACGAAACTACTTCTCGCACTTTTGTCTGCTAAACAGTGTTTGTGTGTGTGTGTGTGTGTGTGTGTGTGTGTGTGTGTGTGTGTGTGTGTGTGTGTGTGTGTGTGTGCATATTGCATTTTTTGTCCTGCACTTTTTTTCATCATTATGTACAATATTTCGCCCTGCTTCCTGCTTGCTTTCTCTTTGCCTCTCTCTCTCTTCATTTATAACGTGGCTTATCTCTCGCTTTTTCTCTGCTGCTCCAGTTTTTTTTTCTTTGCTGATGTTGCTATCACTCTCTCTCTCTCTCTCTGCTTGTTTTTCCATCTCTCCTTGCTTTTCTTTCTTCTAAACTACTGAAGAAAGTGGAGAATGTTTATCGTCCTTGTGCATCGTCGTCGTCGTTGTCGTTGTTGTTGTCCTCGTCCTCGTCGTCGGCATCGTCGACAATCCTCGTTACCGTAAGTCGTCGTTGTCGCTCTCGTTATTTGTATACAGGCGACACTACTTGAGACCGCCGCGGCGTCAGCATCGTCATCATCGCTACTACGAGCAGAGATAGTACCGAGATGGTGGCGTCGTCATCGTTGTCGACCTTATTGTGATCCCTCCCCTCCCCCCCCCCCTCCTACCCCTTCCCTGTTGACCCCAACCCCGCCCGCCTAAAGAGCGCATTTTTCCAAACGACAGTTTTTCGTCGTTCTTAAAAAATGCATCGAAGTGTTGGCATGAACGCACATCTAAACACCCAGAAACACCCACACCCACACCCACACCCACACCCACACAAACATACAGTGTGAGTTGAGTAATAACGTGATTGTGTGTGTGTGTGTGAAAGGAAGTGCAAAATTGGGTTTAACGAAGTGTAGGCATTACCACCAGAAGGCGTCGGAGTAACCCCGGGCGCGCGCCGGAATGGGGGCGGGGCGGGGTGTGGGCAAATGTAGTTAGTAGTGAGGTAGAAGAAGAGTATTAAAAAAATTTAGCACCCGAGAAAAAATGCAATGGCTTCGTGTAGCGACGACACTCTACGAAATGCGACTACTCAGGATTTTTTTTTGCCTTTTGTGGCTCTTTTCGGCGGATTGTTATTGTTGTTATTGTTGTTGTTGTTGTTGTTGTTTTTGGCAGTAAAATTGTTGTTGCAAATTGTGTACTTCCTTTGTTTTTGTTGTTGTTGTTGTTGTAGTTGCCTTCAAAAAAACATCTTTGTTCAATGCTAGCAGCACCCACTTGTAGCTTCTCTTACAGCCTGAGCACCTACAGTGTCGGCCAACCAAGTCTGTCAACTGGAAAATATGCCGATGCGAGTACATGTCGATACTCAAAGTTTCATCCGCCACATTCCACATTATTTTCTTTCATCATTTTAACTTAATATACTCATAAGAAATATTACAGGGTGCCGCACAAGATGTGACAAGTAGCCCAATTTCAGAATTTGAGACCTCTAATAGACCTCCCCCTCCGCCCACCACCCCGGTAGTTCGTAAATAGGCTTTCTTCGATCTTACTAGTTATCTATTCGACCTATTGATTAACTAAATTCTATCCAAACGCAGAGTGTGATGAGAAATTAATCATATACAAGATGCGCCATCTTTTATGTCGGTATGCGACAGCGTTACTATTTCGGCGCGTTATTGCGATGTAAAGCAATTCATGTTTACATGAAATTGTACTGAATTGACGTTTCCAGAACATGTCTACTCAAGTCAATCGGTTGTTAAATCTTAAAGTTATTGCACGGTTACATACCGATGTAAAACATTGCGCGCACCTGTTATACTACATGCCTTTATTTTCATCTCAATGTAACGAAGTTTTTATGGTGTGCAGAGATCTAGTCCATAGAACAGGGCCGTCCATAGACGCCGCGGTTAAAAAAGGGTCACCTATTTCCAGACGTTTTGTAAGTGTACCCATGAAATTTTATCTCTTTCGCTAAAAAAAATGGACTCATGGAAATGTCGATGGTCGGATATATTTTCATTTCTTTCTTCATTCATTCATTCATTCGGTCTTTCATATTGGTATAGTCGGTAATATGAGTACACAAAAAATTCACAGTAGAAAGAATAAATATAGTACGAGTATACATATACATACTATGTACATATATACCATTTAAAAGAAGACATAATACTTATTATAGAAGATATAATACTATAAAGAACTATAGAGAAACGGAAAAGGGGAAAAACCAAAATCTGTGGTGGGTGAGGCGTGAGGAGAAAAGTGTTGCTTACCTTCGTGCAGTTAAAATTCAGTAAGCAGCAAAAAAATTGTGTACTTTTGAGGGCGAAAAAGGTTGCGTGGCCAGAGAAAGATAAAGGTACCTAATGAGGAAGCTACTCTCCTCTTCTTTTTAATGTTCTCAAGCTGCTCATTGTTGTTGTTGTTGTTGTTGTTGTTGTTGTTGTTGTTGTTGTTGTTGTTGTTGTTGTTGTTGTTGTTGTTGTTGTTGTTGTTGTTAGTGCTGTTAGTGTTGGTAATAACATTTTGGAAGCTTTTAGCTTCATTTTCTGTTTCGGACCATACAACTTTATTTTCAAGATTTGCAAGCAGGTAAGCGGTGTGAGGGGTGGAGAGCGGGGCTGCGGGGTTAGAGAGGGTTAGAAAAAGAGAATGCGCTATATCTACACAAGAACCTGCCGCTATTTATCTCTCCTCATTCCGCCCAAAGTTTGAAAATCTGATGCTTCTCGTTGGTGTCGCTTTCTCTATATGAAAATCGTTTTCTGCGCCGATTTTTATCATAGCCGATGTTTGTTTTTGTTTTTGCTTTTTGTTTTTTTTCGTTTTCACCAAGAATTTTTTCACTTTAGATTTTTTAAAAGAACAAAAAAATTGTACTAATAATAATAATTGGCGTGCTCTTTTTACACTTCTCAACGACGTTGTCGTTCGCTCCTGTTGCTTCTTACAACAACAACAATACCATCACCATCGTCCTCATCATCATCATCACCATCGCTCTCATCATCATCATCGCCATCACCATCAGTTTAGCGTCAGCTGAAAACTAAGAAATAGTTAAAAGCTTGCAGAGAAGAAAAAGATGGCGATGCAGCAGCAGCAGCAAAAGGGGGTAGTAGCCCCCCTTAAGAAGAGAAAGAACCCGAAGACCAAAAAAAAAAAAAAGAAAAAACAGGAATTGGGAAAGGCAACAAGTTTGACTGCTAAAATCTACAGTTAGGAACAACAGCGACGCTGACGCGGACGAGCCACAAGTGGGTGCTTAGCCCCCCGTAGTAAACACGAGAAGACAGAGAAGACAGAGAAGACGAAGCAGAAGAAGAAGCAGCAGCAGCAGAAGGCTGCAGTCAAGAGAGTGCAGCCGAACGGTTTTGTAGTAGTTTTTGGTCGCCCTCGGAAAGGTTGAACGAAGTGCAGCAAGGATGTCATCGTCATAGTCGTTGTTGTTGTTTGTTGTTAGTTTCGCCCACGCCCACGCCCACGCCCTCGCCCACGCCCTCACCCTTCCCGTCAGCATCGTCGTCGTCATCGTCGTCGTTATTGCTGTCGTCGTTATCGTCGTCGTTGTCGTTGCTTCTTTTCGAGCGCTCTTTTTTGGGGGCTGAAATTGGCAGTTTTTGGGTGGTGCTCGTGATTTTGTTTCGTGTCGTTGTTGTTGTTGTTGTTGTTTTCATTTCTTCTAGTTTTTCGCTCTCTCGCTCTAGTTTTTAGTACGCACGGGACGAGGGTGCTTGCCGGCGACGGTGACGGTGACGGCGGCAGGGGACGGTTAGACCGGTCGATTGGAGAATGTAGAGTTCTCGGCCGGTTGGGTTCAATTGAGTTGAGTTGGGCTGAGTTGAGGAGAGCGCAGTGGAGTGAAGTGGAGCCAGCGTGACCGCCATTCACCAGCCGACATATTGAAAGTGATCGGTTTTCGGTGCCGAACCGACGAAAGAGTGAACAACTTAAGAGTTGGTGAGTTTTTGGCCAAACGGTTCGTGCGCCACGACCACGACCACGACGTGCGGGTGTATCGGAGACGTTTTTGGGGGCTGGAGAAAAGGGGCGTGTTGCTTGTCGTTGTTGGTGGGGAGGCAGAGGGCGATGACGGTTCGTGGCGAAGGTGGTTGATTTTTTCCATCTACCAGCAACAAACGCCTAAGATTGTCTGCTGCGCTGGAGGCGGGCGGGGCGGGCCGGCGCCGCGTGGCAAAGAATCGAAAAAGGGGGCACACACAGTGAAGGTGAGTGTGAGAATAGGGCTATTTTAGGTCTTACCAAGGATCCAGTGACGCTTCTCGGTGGTGGCGGTGTCTTCTCGCACCGAACCGAACCGAACCGAATCGTAGCGAAGCAATTTGTGGGTGGTTTTAAGAAATGAACTAAAAATGAATGCGTCCTGCCTGAGCCGGCAGAAGAAGAAGAAGAAGAAGAAGAGGAGGCGGCAATTTAGCCAGCACTGAGACAATTTTGTGGCTTACGAACGCCGGGCCCGTGTAGCGGACGGGACGAAACGGAACGGGATGAGACGAACGAATAAACCGAATGGGGCAAGACTATTCAAGTGAGAAATAGTGAAAAAGATCAAAAAAAAAAAGAGGAAGCAACTGCAAAAAAGTAACCGTTAAGCAAGCTAAAAATTACGAAAGAGTAGACGAAAACGTTACGAAACGTTACGCCGAACGAGCAGCAGCAAAGAAAAAACTGGGGGGGCCCGGGCGAGGACACGTTGGTTGGACACGCGAGCGGCCGCTAACGCTAACGCTACGAACATTGTGTGCCATTGTAAGAGTGTAAGGGTGTGTGTGTGTGTGTGTGTGTGTCAATGAGAAAATATGTGAGAAGGTGTGTGCTTCCTTCCTTCCTTCCTTCCTTCCTAACAGTAGAAAGAAGTAGAAGAACTAGAAAGAATCCGCTTCAACACGAAATAGTACTTGCAGGGAGGCATGCGTGTGTGTGTGTGCTTGTGTCACAGTGTGTGTATGTGTGTGTGTGTGTATGTGTGCGGATTTAAAATAAAAATGGCACAATAAAGAATAGCGCAAAAAACTGCATAAAAGTTTGTGAAAAAGTTTCGTGTGCTCTAAAAAGTTTCGTCGACTGTTTGGGGGGCGGTGAGTGGTGAGTGGGTGTGGCTGTGTAGCAACCACCTGCTGCTTCCGAGATCTCTGCATGCTGGCGGATGTTGGTGTGTCGGTGTGGGCGACGAGACAGAGAGAGTGGCGGCGATGCAGCAAAATCGAATGAGGCGGCTGAAGGTGGCGGCGATGGCGATGGCGGTGTCGTCCTTTCCTTCATTCGTTCGTGTGTTCGTTGTTGCAGCGAGCAGCCAAACGTTTTGGGGCGATGCCGTTTTCGACGAAAATAAGGCGGATATTCCAGCGCCGGAGCGATTTTCGTAGTGCACGGCGCCGTTCGGATTGTGCAACAAGTGAGTTCGGCAGCGACTGCGACCAGGACGACAACTAGTGTTTTTCGTCGTCGATGAAGCCAGTTGGGCCAGTTTTCGAGGACACTCGAGCTCGGATAGTTTTCGGCAATTGTTTGCGAAAACTGTTGCAGAAAGCTTGACTACGGCGCATCGTACCCATCGTGCATTCATTCAGTCATTCAGTCATTCAGTCATTGTGCAATTAACACTCGAAATGAGACTGTGAATGCGTTAATTATAAGTGTGCGTGTGCGTGTGCGTAGGCGTGCGCGTGTGTGTGTGTGCGTGTGCAGGTGACAGAATACGTAGCTGCACCAACGAACATCATCAAACGTGAAAGAACCAACTGTTGCTTCTTCGCCTCAACTGAAGAAAGTGAAGAAATTTACCTACAAATATTGCACAGTTTTTTTTGTAGGTGACTCGAAAAATATGACGAAAAAAGAAAGAAAGGAAACAGAAAAAGAAGAAATTAGTAGCGAAAAAGTGTTTAAAATATTCGTAAAAATTTCGTTACGCATTGACACTGACATTGACGACATTGACGTAACTGAAAAATTCAAAATTGTTTCAACTGAAATTGTTTTACCGAAGAACAAATTATCAAACATGGAAAAAGACAACTGTTGCTTCTTCTCGTCAATGCAATTTTAAAGTGAAGAAATTTACCTAAAAATATTACACAGTTTTATTGTAGATGACTCGAAAAATATAACGCAGAGGAAAAGACAGGAAAAAGTAGCGAAAAAGTGTTTAAAATATTCGTAAAAATGTCGTTACACATTGACAAAAACATCGACAAAAACATTGACGACATTGACGTAACTTGTCAAATTTAAATTTAAATTAATTCAACTCAAATTGATTCAATTAAAATTAATAATATTGAAATTAAAAATTGGGGTATTTTAAAAAAAATATACTAAGTCGAAATTAAATATAATAAATTGAAATTGAGACTTTTTAAATAAAATTGAGTAAATTGAAATTGAGCACCTTTAAACTGAACATACATATTGAAACTGAATAAATTCAACTTGAAACAAAATTTGAAATCGATTTAATTTGATTGAAATTACAAGAACTTTTTAAAAACCATTAGCATTGAACTAAACATTTTGAGTAAATTAAAGAACTTGCTAAAACTGACAATATTGAAATTGCTAAAATTCAAATTCAAGCTCATAAAACTAAACACATTCAATTTGAGTAAATTGAAATTGATAACTGAGGACACTTACTAAGTAAATGGAGAACCCTTTAAAAACGAAATTTACTAAAACTGATGAAATTAAAATTCAACTTTATAATACTAAATAAATAAGAAAACTGAAATTCAGTAAATGAAATTGGAAACTGAAGAGCTATTTAAACTGTGAAAACTGAACATATTGAAATGGTTTGAATTAAAATGCACGCTGTTAAAACCGAATACATGAAGACTGAGTAAATTCAAATTGAAAATATTGAAACTATAAAAAATTTAAAATATTGAAATTGAAAAAAAAACCGAAATTGAAGTTGTTAAAACTGTTTGAAGGCCACAGTAAAAAATGTTTAAACTGTGTAAGCTAAAATTGAACATATTGAAATTGAAAATTTTGAAATTGAAAAGCTCAACATATTGAAACTGAGTAAATTGAAGAGCCCATTAAAATCAAACACACTAAAAGTGAATACATTTAAAACTGCTATAACTGAACAAAATTAATTTGATGAAACTAAATCAAAAATGAAACATATGCAAGCTATTAAAACATATTGATAGCATAAAAAAGTTTAAATAAAAAAAAAACCAAAACTGACCCTTTCAAGATTGAACATATTGAAACTGAATAAATCCAAAATTGAGTCTTTTAAAACTGGACAATTCTTAAAGCGAAGTAGATTGCAGTGTTATTTATTACAATTGAGTAAATTGACATTGAACCTGATTAAAACTGAACACACTGAAAGCGATTAGATTGAAACACAAATCGGACATACCAGAACTGTGTTGAAATTATAGGATTGACAGTTGAAAATGTAGGATTGACATGTTTCAGCCTTTTCAAAGCACTACGAGGTAAGTTCGTTGTAAATTCAATAGTTTTCTAACTCATTCATTTAAGAAAATCCTTGATTAAAATGAAATGATTTAAATGTGTACGCGCCAACCAAGGGCGTGGTAGTTGGTGGGTGTGGTTCAGTTTAATGTAGTTTTATATTTTTTAAAGGTCCTCACTTGGCTGCTATAATTGTTAACCCCTTTTTTTTTGGTTGATGCAAATTGAGAACTAACCCCTGGGGGCACCGTCATTCCTTTATTTTCTACAATGATGGCTTTTCAATTTTGAAATCCATTAATTTCTTTAAGAAGTGGAGTCTACAATAAGTTTTAAGTCAATTTTTTCCGGCAAAGGACACTCTCTAAACAGCTTGGCGGGGTTGTATGACCCCCTGACTTATGTAGAGCCTTATTTCGCGCAAATGATTTTGTCTGAAGAAGGTCATTTGAGCCCTATTTATCGTCTTGAAGGTATTCGATTTAAACTTTAAGTCAAATGTGTCCCTTTTTTTAAAATTTATTTTTTTTTTTTTTAATTTATAATATTTTTTGTTAATTTTTTTTAATAACTTCTTTGTGCGTTTGTTGATTTAATTTTCTTTGGAAACTGAAAACTTAAATGATTCCAGCCGATTTCTCTCGTATTTAATACAGAATTTAATCCAGAAGCAAGCAACAAGTTTTGATGACGGCAATTTGTGCCCAAATTCATGAAGCAACAAGTTGTTGTTGGGCAATATGTAGCAATTATCCTCCGCCCCAAAAAAAATGCCAGAGAGAATCTTCAAACTTTTGACAACTTTTTTTTAAGAAAGTTTGAAACAAGACAAAAGACTTCAGGCTATACTATAGTTTTTGGTGTTGCTGTTGTTGTTGTTGTTTGCGTTGATATTGCTGTTGCAGTTGTTGTTGTTGTTGTTGTTGTTGTTGTTGTCTTTAATGTTGTTAAGAATGTAAACCATTCGGTAAACAGCTTTTTTCACACAAAACACCAGAAAATAACACACACACAAACGCACACACACACACAGAGGCTCTCACACGCACTTACCCACAAATTCACCAGAGTCCTCCTATCGTCGTTCGAACGTGTGTGTGTGTGTGTGTGTGTGTGCGATAAACATTTGCCAGACTTCAACCGAATTCGTTTCAAAAAACGCAAGCCTTAAGCTTCAGTTTTCAGCCGCCTCGTGCGACTCTTTCTCCTCCGTCTTTCTTGTTCCTTCTCCTTCTTTCTTCTTCCTGCTTGCCGCCTACTTCTCGTCCTTCTGCGTCCTTCGCTGATCATCACTAAAATGTTTTTCGTCCATCAAAGTTTTCTGAGCGTGACACTTTCTATTGTTTCGGGCATTTTTGGAACGCATCTCCGTTCGGTTTCCATTCATCACTTCGCTCGCCCCATCCCATCCCATACCATTCCATTCGGTCTAATCTCGTCCTTTCACGTCCTTTCGTGACGTTGACGATTGGTCAACTGGATAACTTTTGGCTGCTCTTTTGATAGAGAGTTGTTTTGAGAGTACTCAACACGCCGAAAAAGCCTAACAACTGAAATCGAAAGTGCCAAAAAATGAACGCATACTCACTCACACACACACACACACACACACACACACACACACACTCTACACAAATTTCACCATACGTTATAACGTACGCACGCAACAGGTTGCAGCGCTTTTCGACCGTATTTTCGTTTTTCGATTTCCGGCTTCCGTACGTTTTAGTTTCTAAATCGTTGTTACGCAACAAGTGGCTTCACACACACACACACACAAACACACACACTCATACACACACACACACACACACACACCTGAATCCATACTTTAAACAAACTCTCCCGCTTTCATCCAAAAAAGCAAGAAGAGTCTAACAAAATCCAGCAACAGACACAACAACCATTACAACAACAACAACAACAACAACAACAGCAACAACAATGGCGTCGATCAACAACGAGAGCAACAGCTTCCAAGTTTTCGGGATGTTGGGCCGGTTCGTCGGTTGGGAAGAACGAAATGGAGCCGAATCGTGTCGGCTGCAGTCGATTTTTATTGTTGTTTTCTATTGTTGTTGTTGTTGGCAGTAGTAATGGTCGTGCTGGTGGTAGTTTTGTTGTTGTTGTTGTTGCTGTGTGTGTGTGTGTGTGTGTGAAGTCCTCAACCAAAATGTTCAACAAGTAGATTCCTCTGGATTCGTAGGTACCTATTTTTGAACAAGTGGGCATGTATGAAGGTGGCTGTGTGTGTGTGTGTGTATTTGTCTGCATATTTCTATATTCGTTTTTGTATTTTGTGCGTGTATTTGTCTGTAAAATTGTAATAATTGGGCATTGCTTTGCTTTAAAGCATCATCCTTCCTTCGCTCTCTCTCTCTCTCTCTCTCTCTTCATCCTTTCCGAGTGCTAAATATATTTTGTCATTTCTCCTTTCTCTTCTTCTTCTTCTTGTTCTTCTTCTTCTCCTACTGTCTTTCCTCCCGAGTCAACAAAAAGGGTCAACAAGTGTTTGTTATGTCAATAATATTAAATTTTCTGTCACAAACAGAAGCTTCCTCAATGACGTCCCGTGTGGCGGCCGTTGGTCGCTCGTTGGTTGTTGGTTGTGGCGGCAGTAGTCGTCGTCGTCGTCGTCGTCGCCATCGTGGTCGATTTTTGTATGCTCTTACGCTACTTTAATTTCGTTTAGTGCACTTTTCGTGTTCGGTTTCTCTCTTTTTTGTTCCTTCTTTTTATTGTTGCTGTTGTTGTTGTTGCTGTTGTTGTTCTTGTGGTTATTGTTATTGTTGCAATTCGTAGCCCCACCCAAAAAAGATCTACCGTCGATACGCGAGTACGAAAATAGAAAAATAGAACCACAAAAAATTAATACTTATAGAAAAATGCTTTCTTTTCTTTTGTTGTCAATACACCCTTCTCCATTCTCTTCCCCTCCCTTCCCTTACCTTCCCTTCCCTACCCTTCCTCACCCACCCCCTCCCCCCCCTTCCATTGCACCACTCCCTTCTACGATTCTACACGACCTTCTCCTTGTTTCTACCTTCTTTTATGGCTTTATTCATCCATTTATCTTATTGCCGTCTCATTTTCCTTCTCCTTTTCCCTCTCACTCGAACGCTCTTCTTCTCTTTCACTTCTATTTAGTTATTTTATAGTCCTTTCGCCTCAACTCATTTCGTTCTTTCGTTCTTTCGATATACTCGTAATGTGGTTTGTGTCTGTGCTTCTAGTGGTTGGTGGAGGAGGGTGGTTGTGTTTGTCAGTGTGTGTGTGTGTGTGGGGGTATTTTTACCAATACAGTTTTTTCACTACATATTATTTATTATCATTATTTTTTTTGCTTTTATTTCTCTTCCTTCTCTCTTTCTGTTTCTCTCTCCCTGCCACTCTCTTGCTCTTTCTCAATTTTTTTGTATTGCCTCTAGAAAAACCATTTTAAAAATTTCTCCAACTTTTTTATTTCTTCTCTGTCCTCTTCCTCCTCCGCTTCCACGTAGTCGTTTTAGGGATTATATCTATTATATTATATTCATCAAGGCTTTGTGTGTGTGTGTGTGTGTGTGTGTGCATGATTATGAGTGCAACCTGATGGTCATTTTTCCGGCTCTCGCCATTAATCGAAAATACTCGCAAAACGAGCACTTTTTTGTTGTTGCTTCATCAGTCGATTTGTTTCAATTTTCCATATTAGAAATTTTAAGAAAATAATTCGCTGAAGAAAAGACAAATATATCCTTTCTTTCTCTGTTTTTCTCTGTACGTGTATTTCCTTTTGCGCTTTACTTTTATTCTTGTTGTTTAATTCGGTTCCATTTGGTTGCGCTATCTTTTATGTCGGTATGAGAATATTGAATAACTTTAAAAAAAAACCCACCGATTTTCAAATCTGAGGTATTTTTATTTAACTAAGTCCTTTGGAATTTAATTGAACTAGTCTTTGAATACAACATCAATCAAGTGGCCGCCTCTATTGGCCAAAGCAAAATGTGTCCTTTTTGCTGCATTTTCCATCACTTTTTCGAACGTCACTATTTCGGCGCATTGTTTCGGTATGAGGCATTAAAAGTTAAGCTTGACTGAATTAACGTTTCAAAAACATGTTTACTCAAGTCAATCGGTTGATAAATGTTAAAGTTATTCTATATTTACATAGCGACATTAAAGCTGGCGCACTATGTAGACATAAAAACATTTTAACGGAACGCGTTGATGCTTTTAAGAACCAAAAACCAGAAACAAAAACCGAAACAGCATAACAAATACATACAGCAATAAAAACCTTAAGGCAAAAAACAATTTACAGTTAATATGTCGCGATCTCGTCGACGTACGAGTATGTCGTCGCGACGTAATGAATGTCTCAATCTGACCATTTTTGTGCGTTCGCTTTGTCCAACTTTGTTGAACGCATTGGAAAATGTTAACCGCCACACGTTCGCCTTGCCAACTGGTGGTGGCAAAAACAATAACAACAACAACA
Source organism: Conops quadrifasciatus (assembly GCA_949752815.1). Lineage (NCBI taxonomy): Eukaryota > Metazoa > Arthropoda > Insecta > Diptera > Conopidae > Conops > Conops quadrifasciatus. The sequence continues at coordinate 6,440,896 of OX457078.1, read as the reverse complement.
ACAACACCGACAGCTACAATCCATAGCATCAGAACGGCTACAACTTGTTGATTTCTACGCAATTCCTGACGCGGAAGCAAAATTAAATAAAAATAATCAAAATAAAAGTCAGATTTCATTTGGATTCTATGGCACAGCGCGACAAAAACGATAGCAACAACAACAACAACAACAACAACAATAAAAACGGCAGCAAAAATCGTACAAAATAGCAGCACCATTTTATGCGATCAGTATGATCGAAGACGATCGTCCATCAGACGAACGTTTGACAATAATCCAGACGATTAGCAAACAATACGTAAGAGAATACGTAGACAACTCACGCGAGACACGACGAACGAATTGTACTCAGTTATTTCTATCTGGCCGGTATTCGGTACCGAGAAGTGAGCTACAGACAGTTGAGAATTGTATGCTGATGAACGATCTTCCTTAATTTACTTAATAAGGAATAATCTTCCGTAATTTCCAAATTTTACGTAAAGTCTAAGAAGAACACTTTTGTCGTACGTAACTTTTACTACCTTTTTTTTGCTAAATGCCTTCTTTTTTTTTTTGCACCGAATATGAAAATAATTGCACGCTGAAAAAGTACTAAAGATCCATTGTACTAAAGTACTAAAGACGACAGCGATATCGACCAGTTTGACATTCGTTGAAGTTATTATTATCGCCACAGACTGTTGTTAAATGAAAGGATTGTTTATATTGCCCTAAAAACGGGGGAGGGGGGGGAGGGAGGGGTGGGGACAATCACAACAACAACACCAGCCACTAAAGATCAAAATAAACGCACCAAAAAAACGAAAAAACGTTCTTATAAAATGCGCCCGATCTTGACGGACAGCCGCGCCGCAGCAAGCCCGTGAATTATCGTGTAAAACGTGAACGATAAGAGCACGATCATGATCATTATTTTAATAATCAGACGTACATAAATATTTATATATTGTATAAAAGTATTTTTAACATTCTTTGAGTTTTGGAAATGATTTTTCGCTTTCGCTTCAGCTGCGATGAAGGCGGTCTCGCAAAACGGGTAGGTTTATTTATTCAATCAGTTTAAAACAATTTAATTACAGTAAACGACAAAAATCGTGTCTTTTGTAAATTGCAAATTTTTTTGGCGAAATAAAATATTGTGCAAATTTATAACTTTATGAATTTTAAGAATTTAATTTTATCCGGTTTTTTGAACACGAATTATTTCCCGCTTTTCAGAGCAATTTTCTATGAATTTTATTTGAATTCGAATTTCTCCAATTTTTTCATTAATTAATAAATACTCGTATTTTTATTAGAGTTAATGAAAACCAATAGAGATAAGTAAAAAAAACAGAGAAAGATAGAGAAATAGTGTTTGAAATAAAGTGTAAAAATAGAGAGCAAGAAAGAGAAAGAGAGAAAAACAGAGAGGGAGTAAGAAAAAAGGAAAAGAGACTGATAATATTGAGCACAAAAAAAAAGACTCGAAATTTTATTTAGAGCTACAAGTGCACTTTTGAGTGCGTTTTTTATGAGCCCAAAGCCATTATAGCTATACATACTACGCAAAAGCACAAATACACACACTCAAACAGCGGCAGGTTTTTGTAACCCATTTATCAATAAATAAAAATTCTCTGTACTCCCCTGAATATTTTTTTAATAAAAAAACTCATCTCGAGTTACTGAGACTGCTTCAAATTAAAAGAGCTTAAAAGAGTTTAAATATGAGTAACCAAAGAAAGATTTATAAATTAGAAAGAGAGCCTTTAGCAAGAGAAATCCGAAGCAAGACATTCAATACCAACAACTACAACAACTACAACAACTGGCAGCAACTGGCAGCAACTGGCCGCAACGACAAAGTGCAAAAGCCTTTCCATGACATTAACAAATATCTCCTAGAGCGCGGTTAAAAAGCAAGCTGCTGTTGTTGTTGTTGTTGTTGTTGTCGTCGTTCATTGCTACATTTTTTTTTTGTGTTGCCATGTCAAATGAAAAACTTTGTTTCATAGTGTTGGTTACGCTTGCGCTCAGAACGCAAATAATCGTGATTGTGTGAAAATCGCACACTGTTCGTTCGCTATTTCTCTCTGGTTTTTGCTCTTCTTCTTGTTCGTCTTCTTCTTGTTCGTCTTCTTCTTCTTCTTTTTCGTCTTCGTCTTGTTCTTCTTCTTTTCCCAGCCATCATTAATAATGCATGCGATTACTTTTTTTTGTGTGTTTTACTCTTTTCTACTCATTTAATTCTTTCTTTGAGTGTAATTCTTAATTCTTAAAAAAAAAGAGGGGTTAAAGAATTCACCACTCGTTGCAACATTAAGAGACGCACCTACACAGTCGTGCTCACACTACACGCTCACACCACATACACTCTCTCTCTCTCTCTCTCTCTCTCTTTCTCAGTGAGTGCAGTTCAAGGAAATGCATTTTTGTATTGAAGCGAATGCCCTCGAGCTTAAAAAACCGCTGAAAATTATTACTGCTTAGGCCGTCAAAGCGCGGGGCCGAGTGGGAGAGTGAAGGTGAGTGAGTGAATGCGAGTGAGTGAACGTGAGTGAGAGCCAGCGAGCGTGGGTTTGTGCGTGTGAGTGTGAGAGTGTGAGCTGCAGTTCTATGAATTGGAAGGAAGTGCACTTTTATGCAATTTCAAGTGACTGTTGTTGTTGTTGTTGTCGTGGTATTTACTTGTCGCTGTTGTTGTTGTTGTGGTTGTTGTTGTTGTTGTTGTTATTATTATTATTGCAAATGTAGTCTTGTTAAGAATTACTCTCTTCTCACCAAAATGTTGCCAACGTTAAAAAAGGTTTTCTCTTTCTTCAGCGTAAAATTTTTAATTGAAGTTTAAAATTTTAATGTTAGCTTTAAAAAATTCTAAATCATCTAGAAATTTGTTGGTGTTTTTTTTTTGGTATTTTGATTATAAAATTTTGATTTTTTGATATTTGCTATTTTTTTTAAATTTTGATTTTTTGTGAAAGGCGATATTCTTTGATTAACAAAAAAAGTAGCTGCGATTTCTCACCTTTGAGAAAGATCTTATTAAGGGTTAAAATCTGGTCATCTAATCTGGTCTTTTTTGGACTTTGATTTAAAAACTTTGGGAATAAAATTTTATTTTATATTTTTTTTAATTTGAATAAAAATTTTTAATATCTTATATAATTTATAACTAATAATAACGAGTTATTATGTAGTATAACTTCTTATTTCGACCTTTTTCGTTTTTCTTCATAGTTGCCATTAACATTGAGCAACAACTTGTTAATTATTTGAGATATTAAGCAGCAAGCGCCTTTGGTAATCAAAGCGCCTTTCAGAAGCTACAAGCTTGGCTTGGCAGCTACTGAGAGCTCAATTTCTCGGCGAACGGACTGCGAAAGAGACTACGATAGAGCAACATACTCGCACAAGAAAGAAAGAAAAGACTTTGAATTCGAAGAGTGCCACAAAACACCCTTCCGGACACATTACTAGAGACATTTTGCTAGAATAAATAAATGCACGCGCACACACACACACACACACACACGCGTACAACACTGACAACTGCCGCTGCCGCTGCCGCAGGCTGCGAGAGCGTTGAAGAATACAAAACGAAAAAGAGCGCGCAAAAACACAGTAGAAAAGATACAAAATGTCGTTGTTGAGTGTAAAAAAAGTGCAGTTTATTGTACCAACAACAACAACAACAACTGCACAGAATTTTGATTAGCATTGTTGTTGTTGTTTTTACTCAATTCCTCCAGTTACACAACATCACAATGTTAGTCGGTTGGTCGGTCGGTCGGTCGGTCGGTTTGGGTAGAGCGTAGCTGAACGTTTAGCAGATTTAAATAGTAGCAGAAAAAGGCCGTGTGGAAGAAGAAGAAGAAGAGAAAGAAGAGTTGAAGGGCGCAGGAGAAAGCGCGAGTGAGTGAGAGAAAACTCTGCTCTCTGTTCCTTTCTCCAAAGACTTACAACGGACAGCTTTACGTTGGTTGAGCTGAGCTAGAAAGTCTAGATTCTAGAGTGAGTCGTCTCTGAGCGTTGTTTCTTGTGTGTTGGTGTGTGTGTTTGAGTTTGAGTGTGTGTGTGTGTGTGTTGGGAGAGGCGGAGAGTGTAAACGTCAGCGTAAGCGTGTTCCTATGTTCATTAGTATGAGCTTGAGTGAGAGCTTGACTGCGATTACTATTGAGTGAGTTTCCTGGGATTGCAGAGTATTGAGTGAGTGAGTGAGTTGAATGCCAATGAATACGTTTTTCGTAAGCCAAAATCGCTGTGTCGTATGTACGCGTGTGTGTGTGTGTGTGTGTGTGTGTGGGTGTGTATGAGTGAGCGAGCTGGCTCTCTGTGCTGTGCTGTTGCTGTATGTAAAATGAATTAAAATGCGGCAAGAAAGTGGTTAAATAAAATAACATTCGGTTGTTGTTGTTGTCGGTCGTTGTTGTTGTTGTTGTTGTTGTTGTTGACAATATTGTTGGTAGTGGTGCTGTGCGTTGTTTCGTTACTTTCCAAAGAGCAACAACATGCACGTAATATTCTTGCGATAAAAATGAAACTGACATTCTCACACACGCACACACGCACATACGCACACAGTTGCGTCAAATGCAGTTTGCTGTTGTTGTTGTTGTTGTTGTTATGAGTCCATTGAATGCACACTCATACTCATGAACGTTAATATATTCTTATCGCAAGAAAACTTTTTTAGCGCTGTGACTGCGTCGGTGACGGCAACGGCAACGGCAACGGCGACAGTGACGGCGACAGTGACAGTGACGGCGTCGGCGTCGGCGTCGGCGACAGTGGCTATTGCTACTACTGTCTCAAAAAAAACGTCTTGCCGCCGCGTTGCCTTAAGATGGAAACGGTTGCGACGTCGCTACGACAACGCAACGTTAATAATTGTTGTGTATGATCGCTACCGCTCCCGTCAGCGTCACCATCGCCGTCGCCATCAGCGTCGGTGTCGGTGTAAGCGTCAACGTCATCATCACCATCGTCGTTGTCAATTTTTCTCAAATATTCTTCATAATATTGAATTTTGTTGTTGTTGTCGTTGCCGTTTGTCGGTTTGTGTGTGTGTTTTTTTTTTTTTTTTGGGGGGGGGGGGGTTTCAGTTGTAGCTGTTGTTGTTGGTTGTTGGTTGTTAATTGCTGTTGTTGTTGTTGTTTTGTATTGATATTGGTTTTTGTGTATGCGTTTTTGTGCTTTTTGCAATTCTTTGCTTCTTTCTATTCATTATCTACAATCTTAACACGGTGCTTTTATCTCTCTCTCTCTCTCTCTCTCTTGTTTTTTTCTAACCTCCTTCACCCTTCAAAATAATGCTAATTAATTTTTTTCCATTAAAAGTCTGCGTTTTCGAGTCTAACGCGTCGCGTCGTCTTACAGTCGTCTTACGTTACGCATTAATTAAACATTAAAAAACTTAGTCAGTCCATTTTTGAACCCATATTTCCTCCCGCCATGTTGCTTCTCTCTCTCACTCTCACTCTCGTGTCTCGGTGTCTCTGTTTTCGGGCTAATTTCTCACTGAAGTCTATACCGTTTTTTGGCCTTTTTGTGGGGATGATGGACTTGACTCATTTTTGTCAAGATTTTCTTAATTTTAATGATGATAATTTTGTGGAGATAATTTTTCTTTCACTCTCTCTCTCTCTCTCTCTCTCTGCTTCTGTTGCTGCATTATTGAATTAAGTGCAATAACCAAAAAGTCCTCCAGCCAGAGTCAGTCAGAGTCAGCAGCACAGAAGCGCGCTGCAGCCGCCGCTGCCGCAGCAGCACGCCAGAGCAGCAGTAACGCGACAGCCGACACCACAAGTAACGTGTTTGCTTTGTTCGCGCGTCGATGTGTTCGGCTGCGTTTAGTGTGTGTGTGTTGGAGTGTTGGTGTGTGCCTGCGCTTGTATTCGTTTGCAATTTTCCCCCATTTTTATTTTCCTCAGTCAGACTCGGTCGTTCGGTCGCTCGGGTTCGGTTGTGATTTTCATTTCTTTGTTTTTGTGTGTGTGTGTGTGTGCTTTTTAAAAAAACTCGTGCGATTTTATTCTGCAGCTCTCCTCTTCTACTGCGCTGATTGGCGGCGTTGCGCTCTTGCTTCTGTGCTCACTCGCGCTCTCGCGCTCTCTGGGCTCGGTTGGCTCCCTGCACTCTGCAGGGCGCCGCGCGCTCGCGCGCTGTCCAGTGGAATTTCGTTGTGCTTCCATTCTGCAGCCGCTCCACAGTCGCATAAACGCAACGCAACCGATATGCAACGGAACGCATTTTCGGACGCGGCCCGAGTCGATCCGAGTAGCGTCCGATCGCGTCCACCATTCATAGTAAATATTGTTTATTGTTGCGATACATATATATATTACAAAATAAAATAAAAATAATAATAAAAAAATCGAAAAAAAAATATTTCAATAAAAATCAATAATTATTGAGTATAAATAAAAAAAGAGCGTAAAAAAGGAGTAAAAAAAAAGAGTCACAAAAGTGTCAAAAGTGCAGCGTACGGGCGGAAAAAAAAAACAACAACAACAACAACAACTACGCAACGAATGCCATTCAGTGATGAACGAAAAAAAGCTAAAAACAACAACAACAACTATAGTACAGCAATATTTTTTTTTGTTGAAAAAAAAAATAACAAAAAACTTTTTACTGACGGCCTTTGGATTATTATTAAAATCATTTATTTGTATTTTATTGCATTTTATTTTGAATTGCTCAAAGTTGTTGTTATTGTTGCTGCTGCTGGTTGTTGTTATTCTTGTTGTTGTTGTTGTTGTTGTAGCGCATTGCGTTTTCAGTTCCGCTGCTGTGAAATCCCTCACCGCATCTTGACAGCTTAAACGCGCTCGCGGCTCAGCCAATTTCGCGCCGTCAGCTACAGCCGCTGCCTGTGCTGACTGCGGCGCTGCTGCTGTCGCTGCTGCTGCTGCTCCGGTCGCTGGCATGCGTGCGCTGGCACAGTCCGCGTGCTAAACGCGGTTATCGCTTTCACAGTCGTGGCCGCTGTTATCGTTAGCGCTGCTGTTGCACGCGGCGACTAGCGCCGTCGTCGTCGTCGTCGTCTTCGCGCCGTTAATTTTTCAGTTTATCAAACGTTTTGGTAGAATTTTATTGACAACATTCTTAAAGCGCGACCGCATGCAACGTAACGCGTCCAAAAACATCGTCAGCATTGCGGAAGGCGAATCGTTTCAATTCGGTTTAAAAGCCATTTTCCGAAAAAAGTTTTCAGACGTGCGTGCATTTAATTTCGAGCACGAAACGCGGCTGAACGGCACTCTCTCTCTCCGCGTAGTGCGAAACAAGTTGACGGACGGTGTGACAAATTCAAAAAAAACAGCATAAGAAATCCAATCCAATCAAACAAAAACAACAAACAAACGTCTATAACGACGTCTTTAACGTAAATCAAAATGCAGAGAAAAATGTAGAGAAAAACCTTTTCTTAACTCTTTTCTAATGCTTTAAAAGATGCACAAAAAGTAAGAAATTTTTAAATTAAAACCAAAAAAAAAAAATATCGTAATAAAAAACACAAAACAGAAATAAGAAAATAATTTTAAAGCGAGAATCTTAAGCATTCGAAAAATCTTTAAAAAGTTGTTTGATAAAGTTTTTAAAAAAAGTGTTTGTTTTAAACAAACAAGTGTCTGTTTAAAAGTGCAACAAAAAAAAGAAAGAAAATTGAGAAAAGGAGTAACTGGTAGCAGCAAAAATTTAAAAAAAAAGAATCAGCAAAAGGATCTTATAAATATTGCGACAAATAAAATTAAGGAAACACAACCAGAGAAAAGTTAAAGTTTTCTAAGAAAAGAATGCAAAGAGTTTTGGTTAATTATGAAAAATATTGAAAATCATAAGATGTACAAAATTTTTAGTGCCTAAAACTCAATTAAAGTGAATTAAAAACTTTATTTAAGGTAAATTAAAAAAGCTTACGACAAAAGAAAATTAATTATATGCGATAATTTACAAAAAAATATTGATTTATTGAAAATGAAAATTTTGAAAAAATATTTTCCAGAAAATCAAAAACGCTAAGAGAAATATAATACGATATATATTTTAATTTGAAAACGAATATTAAAATCCTAAATGAAAATCTCAAATCTCAAATTAAATCAAAATTATATTCTTAAAAAATATTAAAACCAAAGAGATGTGAAAAAAAAATATTTCTACTTAAATAATTTTTTCTTATTAATGCATTAAAAAATAATAGACGATATTTTAAAGAATAATGTTTTACATTGTGAAACCAAAATTCGTGTTTGGTTTTTTAATTGGTTCATGTTTAAAAAAAAACTTCAATAAAAACCATTTAATCGCGGAAAATTCTTAAATGATTACAAAAAATTAAATATCATACAAAAAGCATATTGCCTTCAAAACCAAAAAACCAAATCTACGATAATTTCCTCTTTTTTAATCAATTAATTTAGTTTTATGTTAAAATTTTATTGATTTCTTCCATTTAATTTCTTAATTTAAAAGTTTCACTTTTATAATTACATTCTCTTTCAATCTATTGAAAATTATTTTTTATATAACGAATTGACTTCTCTTCATCATTGAAACATCGACAGCAAAATATTTCGGACAATTCTTGCAAAAAAATATCTTGTCCTTAAAATATTACTTTTCCATAAATTATTATCATATTTCAGTAAAATTTTAGAGTTATTTAAAATTAATAAAACCCTAAAAAGAAACGGATACCAAAATTGATAAATGATAAAAAATTAAAAAAAAAAAAACTATTATATTTAAAATTAAATTAAGTACATAAATTACCTACATATTAAAAACCACTTACAAATAAAAATATAATAAAATAAAACAGAAGGTAATAAGTATGAAATAAATATCCAAGACAAGATAAAATAACATAGAATTATAAAATACAATAAAACAGAAGCACGAAATACAATAACAGGAAAAAATATAATTAAATAAAAATAGAAAATAAATATTATGTAAATAAAAAATTGCTGTGTATAATTCTTAAGAAAAAGAATATAATCTGATAATGAAAAGGAGTTTTTTTTAGTTTTTAATTAAAGAATTATTCAATACTTTTGGCATAATGCTCTTTTTTAATTCGTTTTTGTAACCTATATATTTGAAATATTTTTTATATTGCGAGTATAAAATAGAAAATGTGTACAACTTCCAGATTATTTGGAAATTATATGATATTTTAAAATTCTTCTTCAAAAAATGAAAAATATCAAAATATCAACAGTTTCTTGCGCAATCAACTAATATTTTCCGGTTGTAAGATTTTTATTAAATTTCTAAAAAACATTCTTTTTTACTCTCACCGTTATCGTTTTTTTGGTAATAGAATTTTACAAAAGCAACAACAATAAAATTGAAATTATAAATAATCCAGTAAGAATTATATGAAAATCATTAGTTATCTGAATCAAGAGAAAACAATTCGCCAAAAAAAGTCCTATCAAAACAATAAAGAAATTTAAACACTTAACAATACTATAAATATAGACATCAATTTAACAATTAAAACATTTAAAGTTAAAAAAAAACCTAAAAACTAAGATTTCTCAATTAATTGTCAATTCGCGTGACTATGATTATGTATTAATTTATTAATTTTTTGATTGAAAATTGAAAATTGTCCAATTGATGCGATAATGCGATTTAACATTAATTAAAAAAGCAATTAACAAAAAGTGAAACTTTAAAAAAACTCTCAAAAAAGCGATTTAAATTATGTTGTTCATTTATTTATTCAATATTCATTTATAAAATATTCATTTATTAAATGAGAAGAATCATTATCATTCCTTAAAACCTTTAAGAAAAGTTGTAAAAACCAGTACAACCAAGGCCAATAACAACAATTACAACAACAACAACAACAACAACAATGACAAACCGTTGGAAGGAGGCGACGGCAGTGACTGAGAATTAAAAAGAATTTATTCGTAGATGAAGAAAATCTTTGCTTACAAGAGAAAAAAAAATTGCAAAAAATTATAAAAGCACAAAAGTAAGAAGGAAACAGAAACGAAAACGGAAAAGAAAAGTGGAGAGAAGAGAAGAGAAGAGAAAAGAAGAGAGAAAAACAATGCCAAAAGGAAGAGATAGAATAGACGTATTACGAAGGTAGAGCAAAAAGACCCAAAAAATATCGACGAAAATTTCAGAATTTTTGCTTTAATTACCACATTTTCATTTACCCTTTGTGTATTTTATTTTTCCTTTCTCTCAACATTTTTTCATAGTCTGGCTGCTGATTATTTTTTTTCTTACTTTTATAATTTTTTCAATTTTGACCGAGGTAAAAAGACTACAACGAAAAAAGAATATTCTAGACTCTAGAAATAGTAGATAATAACGGTAAAAAGAGACAGTGGTAAAGGCGCAAGGAGAGAAAAATATAGAATGTGAAAAAGAGAGGTTGAAAAACATCCGATTTTTTTCGCAAACGTTGATTACACAGGTCGACAAAATTGCACTAATCTTCCTCACCAGAAACCAGACTATAGTTTGCTGAAAAATTGATAACCGCATTTGAAAAGGCATCGTGAGGTTTTCAAGATATTCTGCACATGTTGGGCACAGAAATGTGTCCTTTTAGTTATGTTTAATGCTGACTGCTAAATTGCAAAATAAACTTTCCACTCAGAACTGATTTAATTCTATGAAAATACTATAACTTTTACACATTCCTCTATCTTTCTCTCCACCCTCCTTCCTTCCTTCCTCTCTTCCTACCTGACTTTTGAACCTTTGCGTAATATTGGCTTTAATTGCTGAGAAATAAATTAATGTTTATTACGGCTTAAAACTCTAAAATATCGTAAGAAAAATTATATAAAAAATATTTCAATTTTAAAAGTGGTTTTTTAGTGGTTTTTTCCACGGAAAACATTACCTCTTATTCACCGTAATTATCATCACAATTACTGAATATCAATAAATACTCGTACTTAAAAAATTATGCAACAAATATCCCGAAGAGAAACTTTTTCCTTTTTCCAAATTTCAAACTCTTTCAAACTCTTTCAATATTTGCCGAAATTATTATACATAATATCTCGAAAACCAGAAGCACTTATGAGCTCCTAATCGGTTTGAGCTGCGGAATAAACGCAGCTTCAGGAAGAATCTAAACTGGTTTGTGGCTTAAAATTTTGTCGACTTGTGTTGTTTTTTTTTGCGAAGAGTATTTTTTGCCTTTACCGCTATATTTTTTAGGTTTTTTTTTCCATTAATTGAGGTACTTTTTTTCCGGATTTTTTCTGGACAAAGAGTATGTTTGTTTGTAACAGTATTTTGGTGAGAGCGGAAGAGATAGAGAAAGATCGTTTCCGAAGGTTTCAGACAAGTTTTCTCTGGAGGATACGCCGCCAGTTATAGGTACATACTATAAAGTACGTGTAATGTATGTATGTATGTGGAGATATGTGTGTGCGTGTGTGCGTATGTGCCATAGAAAGTAAATCCAAATAGATTTTATATCCGTCGCTGTCAAAAATTTTATACTAAAGCGATTTAGCTGAAGTTATCTGTTTCTTCTGGCGACGTACATACATACGTAACGTTCGAGAAGAAGAGAGAGAGAGAGAGAGAGAGAGAGAGAGAAAGAGAATTTACTCAAAAAACCTGCAACGATAAGAATATATTTTTTTTTTTAAATTGAAATATTTGCTGAAATTCTGTGAAAAAATGCACCAGAAATGCACGTTACGCGTTATGGAAAAAAGAGATAATAAAAACGCGCGTTGTTTTTCCTTTTTTTAATGAATTCTTTTCCATCAAAATCAACTGAAAAATAAATCATCAGAGTAGGAATGAAGAACGTGATTTACGCAGTGAATTTTTTTCGTTTATTTTTATTTTTTTATCTTTTGCGTTTTTAGTTTTTTCTTTTTTTTTGCGCGCGCGCGTTTTTGTTAGTTGCGCACAAAAAGTGCGTGTTTCAATGACAAAATTTGAGTTTATATCTTTTTGATTTTATTTCCGCATTAAATTTTTTTATTTTTTTTCTTTGTTGTCTGTTTTGGCTTTTCTTACGTTTAGAAAAAAAAAGCGGAAGACAGTCAGTTTCTTTCGTCTTTAAAATTTTTATTCAATTATTTTTTTTTTTTTTAAATCAATAAAAGGAGCAGCGCAAATAAACGCTATCCAAAAATAAAAAAAAAATTTTTTTTAAATAGAATGTAGAAATAGAAAAATAGAAATTCTTTCTGTAAAAAAAAATGTTCTAAAACGTCACAAATACACTAACTAGAAAATTGTTAAACAAAAGCAACAACTGAAAAAAATTTACATTTAATTAAAATATTAAAAGCAAGACCCAAAAATATTTTATTCATCAACAAAGTATTAAATATAAAAAAATGTAACATTTTCCATCTTCCGATCGTTGCTCGGCCGCCATTGTCATTGCCGTCACTGTCAACGCTATCGTTGTTATCACCGTCACCGTCAGCGTCTCCGTCACTGTCACTGTCAGTGTCGTCTTTGCTTTTGAATTATATGCAATTTTTTTCCAAAAAATGTTGTTTTTGTGTGATTTTTTAGTGGCTCGTTTTTTGTTGTTTTTTTTTTTCTTTTGAAACGCACGAAGGAGCCAGAAAATGCTTAAAAGTTAATCAATTAAAAGAGACTTTGAGAAAGTGCATAACATGCATAACAACAACAATAACAACAACAACAACAACAACAACTACAAACAGGGTAAGGCAACAGCAGCAGCCAAACAACAAACGAAACCAATAAATAAATAATTGAAACAACAACAACAACATCAAGAGCTATTAGCGCTATCACCATACATTTTAATAAGAACAACAACAACAACAACAACAACAACAGCAGCCAAAATGAAACGAACATTTCACAGTGAAAAAAGAAGCCTAAAAATGATCCCCTTAAAAAAAATTGAAAAATAATTATTAAAAAAAAAATACATACATAATTACATACATACATACATATGTATTATATATATTTAGTAGTACGTACATAAAACATCAAAATCTGTCAAAAGTGTTGCCGACACATTTGTGTTTTATCCCTCTTGCAATTGCGCAAGCCTGTCTTTTTTTTTGTTTGTGTTGTTTTTAATTATTATTCTTATTTTTTCGCGTTGTTTTTTTTGCGTACACAAAAAAAAAACAACAAAAAAAAAACACGGCCAAAACTCGCGGAGACGCGTAAAAAAATAATACTCGTAGCAGCAGCAGCGGCAGCAGCATCAAGAGTTACAAACAATAGCAGTTTCATCAGCGATAATAATAACAACAACAACAAAAAATTTTAAATTAAAATATTAACAACAATAACAACGAGCACGGAAATGCTCTTGATGCTGCCTCTCGTAACTGTCATTTGGTCCATATGAATGAAATCCATAATCATATACACCTCAATACGTGCACAGTATACACTTACATATATACATATATACATACATATACATATGTACATGCATGCATGTAGTATGTATGTATATATTTATGTGTGTGCGTTTTGTATAACACACATAACTTTATTTGTGTAAATTTTGGCAAAAATTAGAGGCAGAGAAAACGCCTTACCCGTTTTGTGTGAAGACTAACGAAAGCAACAACAACAACAACAACAGAAATATTAAAACAAAAAAAAATTATATATGATTGTTATTATTATTATTATTATCATTATTAAAAACAATATCAATTACAAAGAGCAACAAACGAACAGCAACAACAAACATCAAACAACCCAATTTCCAATTTCAATAATTCGAAAAAAAAACAATAACACAAACCACAACAACAACAACAACAACAAGAAAAACAAAAGCTAAAAAAAAGTAGGGTATGAATTCATTCCTTCCTCCGATTGAGTTGAACTTCGCCGCCATCGACCACGTCGACATCGACATCAACGTCAACACCAACATCCACAACATCGTTACCAACATCGTCTGCGCCGCTTCATAGCTGCTGATCGTTCGTTCGTTCGTTTGTTCGTTCGTTCGCTAACTCGTTGCTCCGTTTGTTCATTCCGTTCATTCGCTGCTCCTGCCTCTCTTGCTGCTTCTTCTTCTTCTGCTCGTTGTCATTATTATTCACCGATTCAGTTTAACGGATTTTATTAACAAACAAAAACTTGTATAATGCTATGCTCATCAGCGTCTATGAAGTATGTACGTATTACTCATTTCTTTACATTTACTTACTTTACATATTCATTTACATATATATACTCTTATATAAAAAAACTCATACTCATACTCATACTCATACTCATACTCATACTCATACTCATACTCATACTCATACTCATACTCATACTCATACTCATACTCATACTCATACTCATACTCATACTCATACTCATACTAGCCTCCCTGTCTCTTCTTCGCTGCTTCATGTACAAACATCTCTTACATAAATAAAGGAAGGGTGTTTTTTTAAGCCCGATAGAACTTCAAATGGTAAAAAATAACACAAAAAATTTCAATAAAATTGTCTTATTCACTCGAAAGATCAAGACATGGCATTAACATTTGAAAATAATTTCGGGCATATGGCCACCGCAGCTGTTCTTGACGTAGTGCATTCTGGACGTCCAATTTTAAATCACTTTTTCATGTACTGCTGGCCGTATGTCACAAATAACACGGATAATGTTAACCTCCAAGGCGTTATCAAGGCCTTATATTTCAATAAGTCGATGGTTGCCGTCACCGTATGGCAGATAGCGCCATCCTGTTGGAACCACATTTCGTCTGGATCAATGTCATCCATATTTTCAAACAAAAAATCATTGATCGTGGTGCGACAACGATCTCCATTGACTGTAACGCGAGCTCCGGCCTCATTTTTGAAGAAATAAGGTCCAATGATGCCACCAGCATGTAAACTGCACCAAACGGTGCATTTTTCTGAATGCAATAGTGTCTCTTGTGGATTCTTCTCACTCCATATGCGGCAATTTTGCTTATTAACAAACTCGTTAAGCCAAAAATAAGCCTCATCGCTAAAAACAATTCTGCGATAAGACAACTTCTATAAGTTGCTCAAATCGATGACGTGACGTCATGAATAAGCATGAGTCTATTCGTTATGATTTGCCAGACTATACTGAACATAAATAACAACAAGAGTAGTCAGAAGGACAGCTTGTATTGACAGTTGTCCCTATCGAAAGTTCTATCCAAGCTAAAAAAACACCCTTTATAACTACTTAGTTAAATGGATATTATTCTTTAACCTATAGTTAATTTCCGATAGTGATTATTTAAAAGTACATTACCACGATGCGTCTCAACGCGTCGCCGGAAGCACAAGTTTGAGGGGCTGCCGGAAGCACAAAATCGAGCAGCTGCCTTTTCAAAAACAATTATTACAATTTAATTACTTTACATAACTATGAAGAACTTATGTATTTAAATTTCAAATAAAAATATCACCACTTTTCCTGGCTGGAAATAACACCGCTTGTTAGAGAAGACCTTATAGACTCCTTGAGAGAATTCCAGTAAGCACAGGCAGCGAGATTTCTATAGATCGATTTTTCATATTAGTACTTACTGGGATGCTCTTCAAGTTTAGACAAACAATTAGACGTTCCAGACTTTTACTGAAAACGTTATGAAATTGATAGGCCTCAAATCGTTAGCTCCTTTTATGAATTTTTCTCGGAGCTGTACTTTTCTAAGAACCAGAATCTGGGATCAAGCAAATAAAAAACATTAGGGTTAAACGAGAGCCATTAAAGATCCCAAACCCTTTTAAAATCTTACATTAAATTTCAATTAAATGAAATTAAATTTCAGCTGAGTGCACCGTTGAGTCTGTATTCAGTTAAACGCCGTTTTGAAAGCTGAAAACTGAAAATTGAAAGTTTCAAAATTTCAAAACAATTGACTAAAAAAGTCCATTCAGATTTTGGTTGAGGAGATACAACACGCAACACAATCACTTCGAAAGCGGTATTGGAAGTTTTTTAAAAATAAAAATAAAAATGAATATTTCTATCCCAATGAGAGACGACCGAGCATCTGGCCTGCCCTTCGACATGAGTCAAGATCTTTTTCGAGTGATCGAACTTTACACGATCTACGAATGATCGTGTATCTACAAAAAATAGAGGACACAAGTTCAGTAGACTGAAAATATTTTTCACCATCAAATTACAAAAGGAACGAACGGTAATAACAATGACAATAACAACAACAACAACAACAACTACAACAATATATGTATGTACATATACAATAGCTGCCAAAGTCGCACAATCATGATCTTCAGTGTTTACAAGTACGATACAATAAACGTGAAAAGCGTCATCATTGAGAGATTCGGAAAAAATTTACAAGTTATTGACTGACGCGTGAGTGTGCACCGCAGTGCAACAACAACAAAAGTAAAGCGTTGTAAATGCTTTAAGAAGTACTAAATGAACAGCAACAACAACAACAACAACAATGACAGACAGCATCAAGGCAGAACATTGCACTTTTTTCTTAATACGCGCGCGTCCATCGAAAAGCTCGATTGTGTACGCTCTTTAATTTTATTTATGCGTTTTTCTTATTTAAAAAATGTCTTCTTTTATTTTTAAAAAATCTTTTGGAATTTTATTTTTTTTCAAAAATTTAAAAAATGTTCCTTAACAAAACTTTCTTCCTTTTAGTTTTCCAAAAATAATTTAATAATTATTAATTTCTTTTTTGTGCGCGAAACCTGAAATCTGTTAATGGTTTTTGTTTAATTTGTGATGGCTTAACATAAATCTCGTGAATTTTGTTTTTCTTTATAATCTTCAGAATCTTTAAAGATTAATCGACGTCTGCATATATTTCTCAAAAGAAATCGATTCGAATTTCGAGATGTTGCCCTTTTTCTCTTTTAAATTTAAATTTTTGAACCGTTTAAATAACTTTTTTCGTCTCCCGGAAATCTCTTATTGTGATATATTTCGATGTTTAGCAATTATTTTGATGGTACTTCACCGATTACTCGTTTATGATGCCAGAAACCGAATTTCCGAACCCAAAAATTGTAAAAACAGCAAATAAAATAACTTCATATTCCCAAAGCGACTTCCATACTGGATTTACTATTTGGAATTTTTATAATTCTGCCCTTAGATTCGCTATTAGTGACCGTAAAATTCGGAAAAATGTCTGTAAATGTCTGTGGTTCTTATCCTTTCTTTCGAAATTCGAATTCGATAAGCGCGTAGTCGAATGTTGACAGTTCGAAAATGTCACGAAATTCAAAATGGAACCTCTTGCTGAAGGACCTTTTAATACGACAATTCATATTTATTTTTTCATAATTTAGCAAATGATTATCTCGTGGTTTTTTGTATACCAAAAATCAAGTGACAACAACAACAGCAACCATAACAACAACAGATGTCCTATAAATTCAATATTATCAGACAATATATTCGTAGGTATCGTATAGTACCATATATATATAGTATGTATAATGCGTTTCTACTGAACAAATGACCCAAATTGCAAAAACCAAAAATAACCACAAAAACAACACAACAACAACAACAACAACAACACCACGAAGAAGCAAGTGACTTATTTTTCGTTATAATATACTCTGTCCGTTCAACGATACGAGAAGCTCGTATCTCGTATGTCGCTTGTTTTATAATATTGTATAAAAATGAAATATAAAATTTTTTCGTTTGCTGATAAACGAAATTGTAAATAATTAAAAATGTTGTAAATTTAAGAAAAAACAAGAGAACGAAAAAATACAAGTACAAAAAAAAAAATTATAAGTAAAAAGTGACGAAAATATTTTATTATGGAAAATTTATTGCATCAGTATATAAAAATTATTTATTGTTTATGTATTTTGTTGTTGTTGTTGTTGTTGTTTTTGCAGTATTTTTTGCGGTATTTTTGTTGTTGTTGTATTTGGTTGTTGTTTAAAATATCATAAAACAACCGGAAATTTATATTCTTATCAGGAAAAAATGAGAAAAAAAATTAACGTCGAGTCAAGTCGTTGTTGCTGTTACTTTAGATTTTTTCCAATTCTTTTTTTTTTCGTACTTAACATTTTTCCTGGCAAATTTTTACAAATTATTAATGTTCACAAATGAGTAATTTTTGTCAATGTTACGATTATGAAACTTGTTGTTGTTATTGTAACCATAGAAAACGCCTCTGAATTCAGTCAAGCGCTGCTTAAATTAAAAGAGAAAACTGCGTAAAAAAACATTCCCAATTAAATTGCACAATATTTTTGGGCGATATAAATTCTCTATGTATTTCTTTTTTTACTAAAGAAAAAATTTATTTTCATTTGAAAAAGCGAAATTCTATAATGCAAAAATCTGGTCCCAAAATCTTTCTTGTCCCAACTGAAAACGGTCCGCTATATCCCGTTAGCGAGAGGTCGTCCAGTCGTCAGAAGATCGAGACAGGCTTCGTTGTCGTGATCTCGTGTCTAATAAAAAACCATGTATCATTATCGAGATCTCGTAAAATATCTGCCTCGTTCTCGAAGTGCCGTCTTAACTGAAAAGACTTGTCCCGTTTTCGGGAGCTTGTCTCGACTAAAAAGGCCTCTCTCTTATCATTGAGCTCTCGCAACAACTAAAAAACCTGTCCCGTTTTCGGGAGATCGTCTTGAGGGAAAACGTCAGTCTCGTATTCGGGAGCTTGTCTCGACTAAAAAGGCCTTTCTCCTTATCGAGCTCTCCCAACAACTAAAAAAGTCTGTCCCATTCTCAAGACGAAAGACTAGTCTCGTATTCGGGAGCTTGTCTTGACTACAAAGGCCTCTCTCATCATCGTGCTCTCGCAACAACTAAAAAAGTCTGTCCCGTTTTCGGGAGAACGTCTCGAGGGAAGAGCCCAATCTCGTATTTGGGAGCTTGTCTCGACTAAAAAGGCCTTTCTCCTTATCGCGCTCTCGCAACAACTAAAAAAGTCTGTCCCATTCTCAAGACGAAAGACCAGTCTCGTATTCGGGAGCTTGTCTTGACTACAAAGGCCTCTCTCATCATCGTGCTCTCGCAACAACTAAAAAAGTCTGTCCCGTTTTCGGGAGAACGTCTCGAGGGAAGAGCCCAATCTCGTATTTGGGAGCTTGTCTCGACTAAAAAGGCCTTTCTCCTTATCGCGCTCTCGCAACAACTAAAGAAGTCTGTCCCGTTTTCGGGAGATCGTCTCGAGGGAAAACGTCAGTCTCGTATTCGGGAGCTTGTCTCGACTAAAAAGGCCTTTCTCCTTATCGCGCTCTCGCAACAACTAAAAAAGTCTGTCCCACTCTCAAGACGAAAGACCAGTCTCGTATTCGGGAGCTTGTCTTGACTACAAAGGCCTCTCTCATCATCGTGCTCTCGCAACAACTAAAAAAGTCTGTCCCGTTTTCGGGAGAACGTCTCGAGGGAAGAGCCCAATCTCGTATTTGGGAGCTTGTCTCGACTAAAAAGGCCTTTCTCCTTATCGCGCTCTCGCAACAACTAAAAAAGTCTGTCCCATTCTCAAGACGAAAGACCAGTCTCGTATTCGGGAGCTTGTCTTGACTACAAAGGCCTCTCTCATCATCGTGCTCTCGCAACAACTAAAAAAGTCTGTCCCGTTTTCGGGAGAACGTCTCGAGGGAAGAGCCCAATCTCGTATTTGGGAGCTTGTCTCGACTAAAAAGGCCTTTCTCCTTATCGCGCTCTCGCAACAACTAAAGAAGTCTGTCCCGTTTTCGGGAGATCGTCTCGAGGGAAAACGTCAGTCTCGTATTCGGGAGCTTGTCTCGACTAAAAAGGCCTTTCTCCTTATCGAGCTCTCGCAACAACTAAAAAAGTCTGTCCCATTCTCAAGACGAAAGACCAGTCTCGTATTCGGGAGCTTGTCTTGACTACAAAGGCCTCTCTCATCATCGTGCTCTCGCAACAACTAAAAAAGTCTGTCCCGTTTTCGGGAGAACGTCTCGGGGGAAGAGCCCAATCTCGTATTTGGGAGCTTGTCTCGACTAAAAAGGCCTCTCTTTCTCTCTCTTATCATTGAGCTCTCGCAACAACTAAAAAAGTCTGTCCCATTCTCAAGACGAAAGACCAGTCTCGTATTCGGGAGCTTGTCTTGACTACAAAGGCCTCTCTCATCATCGTGCTCTCGCAACAACTAAAAAAGTCTGTCCCATTCTCAAGACTAAAGACCAGTCTCGTATTCGGGAGCTAGAATCGATTGAAAAGGCAGGTGCCGAGTATTATCTTCAAGACGGTACAAGGTCCGTTTCTTTAACGCCATGCAAAGCAAGCCCAAGCTCTGTAAACTAAAAAAAAACACGGTTTTAAAACGGAAAGAACAACAATATGATACCAAAAGAATGCACTAACAACAAAAACAACAACAACAACAACAACAGCGCAGCATTTGAGCAGTGTTTGTTGTCAATCGAGACCGTCTTCATTTATGCATTTCAATCGATTCCAGCCCGTTCCGTTCCATTCGCCTCGCCCGGAAGGTGTTTTATTGCAAGATCTATGGAAATTCGAATTCATTCGTTGGCGAACCAAAACAAATGTGTAAATAATATTAACGAAAACAACAACAGCAACTAAATAAATAAATTTATTTGCACATTTGTTATTGTTATTGTTATTGTTATGAAATTTGTTTTTGACATTTTTGCTACGTTTTTTTTTTACATATTTCTAACTCCATTAACGTTTATTTTTGCAGAGCCCGTCGTTGTTGTTGTTGTTGTTGTTGTTATTGTTGTTGTTGTTGTTGTTGTTGTTGTCGGTGCACTATTTATTTTTTCAGTAGGTAGGTACATATGCAGTGCCTTTTTTCGACACTGTGTCAACATACGAGACTTCTCTTTTGTAAATTAAACTAAAATAATAATAAAACGAAATGTGTTTTTTGTGCTTGCTTTTGAATAATAATAAAAAAAAATATTGCAGCCATAATGAAAAAAGTAGTTCTCTAGCAATAACACTAGCAGCAGCAGCAACAACAACAACAACAACAACAGCCATATCGACCACATTGCAAAAAAAGGTTCTCCATTTTTCATGCATTTGAGCGTTTCTTGAAATATTGCACTTTGATGGCGAAGTGCGGCCAGCTCACAATCAAGAGAACGGTAGGAACGGGCCGGGCGGGGTGGGGGGAGGGGGGTGGTGTGGGTATGGAACTAGGCAGGCTCGAATGATTGTCGTTAACAAACGATAAACAATTAAAGAATTCAAATGACACAAATTTTAAATGCGGTTTAGTGTCGAACCGTTTTTAGGACGCAGTGGAAGCAGCAGCTAGACCCGCTCAAGACTCCTTGAAAAAAAAAGCGCCCGCAAACGCCCTCACACACACACACACTTAAGGGTACAGTACACACGTACACACGACACGCCTGCTGCAGGTAAGACGTTAATTATATTGTAGTCATAATAATACCACGAAGATAAGATTAGTTTTTGCAGTTAAATAAAATTGTTAATAAAATTGTTGGCGAAAAAGTTAAGTCTTTAGACTTTTTGATAATTTTCTTTGTTGTATCTACGATGATAGTACTTAAATTAGTTGTTGTTTTTTTCTTTTTTTGTACGTAGTTTGTTCTTTATACGACCGCTGTCGTAATCGCCAGCCCTCTATTATTTGATAATACTCGTGCTAAAATGAAACCAGCTTGAAGATACATTGTAGAATTGAAAAGATTATTATTTTATTGTTAGTGTTTGTATAAAGTCTTTTCTCGTTCTGAGATCTAGACTTCGATCTTAATCAGGAAACCAAAATATACTTTTTTCACCAAAAGGTTTTAATAGCTTGACGCCGACTTTTGGCAGAGAAAAGACGATATTTTTTTTAAAAAAAGACTACATTTTGAAGCCCATTGAAAGTACATTCGATTGTCATAGTTACTTTAAAGGCTAAAGATTACCTCATGCTCTTACATAACCTCAAAGAAGGGCTTTGTTTTTTACATAACCTCAAAGAAAGGCTTGTCAACGATTGCGCTAATTTTCGTTACGATAACGTCTCGAATTCTGCGACGTGATTCGAGAACCAGACCTGAAATTCTCTCAGGCGAAAGAAGGATCGAAAACGAGACAGGATTTTGCAATCAAAATGAAATTCCGAAAATTCCGAGGCAAAGTTTTCCTGTCGAAACGAGATTCCGAAAAACCGGTTTTGCACTTGAAATGAGAATGCGAGAAATTTAGACAAGGTTTTTCACTCGAAACGAGGTCCCGAGAATGACCTTTTTTTTTTGGGTACTGAGAAAAATCTAGCTTTACTTTGCGTCTTGCAGCGTCGTCCGTTGCCAGGCGACGCCGCTATCCTTCGGGGCAATAGCAAGCAAACAACGAACAACCAACGAACCGACCAACAACAGACCTGTTCAGCAACAAACGGAACGGAAACATCTGTCTGCTGTCGACATTATTGTTGTAGCCATTTTGTTTGACTCGGTACAGGTGTTGTTGATTGTTGTTGCTGTTGTTGTTGTTGTAGAATTGGAAATGCCACAACCGCCTCCGTCGTGGCAGCATTGGTTCCGCGGCACGGCGCGCAAAACGAGCCTGCACGAAAGAAGCCACCTGAAAAGCAAACAAATGTGGCTACAACTAAAAATAAAACAACAACAACAACAACAATTTGTAAGAAGTGTAACAATAAAACTACAAAAAAAACGACGACGACGACTTCTTGTGTCGATCTTGACTTTTGCATTGAAAGTCGTGCAATTCACCTGCAGCGAACACAAGCAGCCAGTCGTCGTCATAGAAACAACAACAACAATGGCAACAACAATGGCAACAACAACAGCAATTACATCAGCAGCCATCACCTGCTCGCGCCTCCTCCCTCTCCTCCTCCTCCTCCTCGCTGCAGCATCAGCCGCATTTGCATCATCGTCAGCATCCAGCATCATCGACGGCAAATGCATCAGAGTTGAATGATTTTGTGTGTCGCTTCGAGCTGAAAGGCGCAGCGTGTGCCAACAACAACAACAACAACAACAAGGTGGAGCATTTGTTGCAGCCACAGCCGCAATGTCTTAGCAGCGCGCGATTTGCTCTGGCTCAACTCGTTGGCGCGGTCGCTCGGTCGCTCGGTCGCTCGCTGCCGGCTGGCTCAACGGCTTTCGAGAGTCTTTGATGTTTAAAGTGACGCAAGTGAAGCGCTTAATAAATGTTTTCTTCTTGTTAATCACCCCTCGCTGCACGCCCTCGCTCACCTGACGCTCCCTCCGATGCGGCGCCAACTACCTTCACATCATCCAGACTAGTTCCAGTCTGACGATGACGATGACGACGGCGACGGCAACGATGATGATGACGCCGTCAGTGTGAAGAACAACTGACTGCTCGTTGCCCGCCGGTTGGCAACACTTTAACGAGGCGGGCAACTGCACTGCACTGCACTGCACTGCACTTAATCGCAGTGTTGCAGCAATTTGTTCAGG